>CAUYRT010048910.1:0-30411 GCA_963574885.1 Lepilemur ruficaudatus
GCCTGTAGTCCCAGCTACTTGGGAGGCTGAGGCAGGAGGATCGCTTGAGCCCAGGAGTTTGAGGTTGCTGTGAGCTAGGCTGATGCCACGGCACTCACTCTAGCCTGGGCAGCAGAGTGAGACTCTGTCTCAAAAAAAAAAAAAAAAAAAAAGAATTGTGCAACCACCACCACAATCTAATTTTGGAACATTCTCATTACCTCAAAAGTAAACCTGTACCCATTAGCAGTCTCCCTCTAACCCCCACCCTCCCCTCCAGCCCTAGGCAACCACTAATCTATTTCTATTTCTATAGATTTGCCTATTCTGAACATTTTATATAAATGGAATCATACACTATATGGTCTTTGTGACTGGCTTCTTTAACTTAGCATAATGTTTTCAAAATTCATCTAGGTTGTAGCAGGTATCAGTACTCTGTAGTATTTTTGTAAGTTTTTGTAAATCTGTAATTATTTTGAATTAAAAAAACTTTTAAAGCAAGGTATCTACAGTGCGAGCAGAGGTAGCTCGTTGGATGTGAAAGAACTCACAGCTGGCACTAGCATTCAGGGCTGAGGACAGGGTAGGTCTGAGGAGAGGAGGAGGGAGAGAAAAGCCTGGCAGACATGAACTCCCACCACCTAGCTTCCCACCTATCCTCTGCCACTTACTAAGTAGGTCCTAGGTCCTAGAACAAGTTATTTTCTTTTTTTCCTTTCCTTTTTTTTTTTTTTTAATTGAGACAGAGTCTCATTCTGTCACCCTAGCTAGAGTGCAGTGGTGTCATCATAGCTTACTGCAACCTCCAATTCCTGGGCTCAAGCGATCCTTCTGCCTCAGCCTCCCGAGTAGCTGGGACTACAGGTGTGTGCCACTGTGCCCAGCTAATTTTTCTATTTTTAATAGAGACAGGGTCTCACTCTTGCTCAGGCTGGTCTCAAATTCCTGAGCTCAAACGATCCTCCCGCCTCCCAGAGCGTTAGGATTACTGGTGTGAGCCACTACACTAGGCCTGGAACCAGTTATTTTGACCTCATTTTCCCTGTTTCCTCATCTATAAAATGTGGATAATAAGAGATCTCCTTTAAAGAGTAAATGGGAGGATTAAATGAGAACATCATATAAAGGACAGCAGCTGGTATATATATAGTGCCAGCACTCATTAGTGTTAGCTGTTACGGTGTGGAGGACCCTAAGTGGCCCAGGCTGTAAAGGGGTAAATCTGTCCTCTTGTGTCCTCTGGGGGACTAACCCCTCCTCCCTCAATCACTCAGTGCCCTCAACAGACCACAGTGCTCCTCCTAAGTTCCTCTTGGCCCGCCTACTCTGCTGTACTGGGCAGTCCCACTTTCCCAAGAGGTCACCAAGGAACTCCAGGGTGTCACTGTGCTAGTTGCCTCTGAGTACCCAGCAGTGATTTAAGAGAAACCAAACAAAGCTTTCTGAATCTTAAGGTTTATTGAGAAAATATGGCCATCCAGATCCCTAGCCATTCCTCAGCGCTGGTGAAATGATCTAGAAAAATTCATTTGCAGACCAAGTTTAATGGATAGAAGCATCTAGAGTCAATGCCTTCAAAGGAATGTTTGGGGAATTTTGATATTGGAATTAAGTATTACAACAGATTCCTGCCAGCCCCACATGGGGAGGAAATACAACAGCTCAGCCAGAGCTGAGCTTCTGAATTGGAGTCAGAGGAGTCAGAAGGGACGGTCCTAGTCTAGTGCCTTCATTTTACAGATGGGAAACTGAGGCCCAGAGAGGACCACATGGCAGGGGAATTAGAAGCCAGATCAGGAACTTGCTAGGGAGAATCCTTTGCAATTTTCGTTAGTTCTCAGCCCTGGAAATCAGCTGATACCGTGGGTCCATGGACACGAAAGCAGAAAGCTGGTTATCTTGGGCGTCCTCACAACTTGGCTAGAGCCTAAGCAACCCAGCCCAGAAGGCAGTGTCTGATGCCTCTCTCTCCTGGTTTCTCTCAGCCAGATATTCATCCTAGAAGTAGGTGTTTGTCAATAAGGCACCTTGCACATGTCCAGGCCTTCATTCTTTTCAAAGAGCCTCCTGTATGTCGTCTCATTGGATCTTCACAATCCCTCAAGTTAGGAGGCCTGGAGTTTCTGTCCTTGCTGCACAGATGAGGAACCTGTGGCTCTGAAGGCTTAAGCAATTATCCCAAGGCCACAGAGGCTGGGGCAGTACTAGAATGTGGGGATTTTGCTTTCTAATCTGTTAACACACTTGGTAAAATTTGGGGGGGGAATGCCTATTACCTGCTGGGTGCTATGCCAGGTGCGCTGAGTTGCATGTATGATTTGACCTGATCCCTGGCTAGAGGTGCTGACAGTGTGATGGGGGAAGCACACATGTGGCAAACCATAAAACATGGTGGGAAGGGAACTTTTTGGGGAAGTAGAAAGTGTTTTATATCTTGGTAGCGATGTGGTTTACATGGGTGTTGCATCTGTCAAACTCATCAAACTTGTGCATTTTACTGTAAATTTGACCTTACAAATATCAAAAATGTGAATGCTCTGGGAGGACTATGCCTAGCAGGGCTTTGGTGGAGCCCAGCTGTCTGGAAACAGGCCCAGGGTGGACAAGCTGCCTATGGATACAAATCCATCTTTGTTAGCAGGGTATGGCTGAAAAGTTTTCCCATAGGGCTGTCAACCGAGATTGGCCTTGATGCCCAGCGGACCTGGGAGCACTGAGGAGGGCGTTTCACAGGAGGGGTATTTAAGCTGAGTCTGCAGGGAGAGCAGAATCGGTCAAAGAAGGGCGGATAAGCAGAGGGAAAGTGGTTTCTGAGCATTCTTCACAGAGTGTGCTTGCCCACGGGTGTCTAGAGGGAAAGAGGCAATGCCAGGGTTTGAATTGTTTCCCATACCCCAGGCCCCGTCAGTGAGCCTCAGAGAAACTCATTCTGGTTGGGATTTTCAAAGCTTCTTCCCAAGAAAGGGGAAACGACTTTTGCCACTGTGTCAAAGGCCAGCGCCTGACTCTGATGCTCTTTGTCAGCTGCCATCTTGTGTGGGTTTGTGCACCGTTCAGCAGCCAAGGGGGAAGTGCGGACCCTCTGCTGTCCCACCCACTTCCAGAAGGCCTGGCCTCCTGGTGCAGACGCTGGCTGGCCTGTTTTCCTCGGAATGCAGAGCAGGGGCAGGTGTTGCCGGGTCAGAGCAGCCTGGGTTACAATGCTGGCTCTGCTACGGATCTAGCAGTGTGACCCCGGAAATTTACTTACCCTCTCTGAGCCTCCCTGAGCCCACTTCTATTCTGCAGGAATAATGATGTAGACGTGAGGACTGAACAAGATCCCGTATAAAGCGCCAAGCACATCGTAGACGCTCAAAGAACAGTAGCTGTTCGCACACAGAGCGATTGAGGCCAAGGACCTATCGATTGAATGGGAAGTGACACTGTAATCTTCTCGCAAAGTTTTCAGAATAGCATAGTTGTCCTTGGCTTCCCCAATGCCCACCTCCACATCCCCATTCTAGGTCTCCTCGGGCGCCCGTCTCCCCTCGGGACGATCGGATCTGCAGGCTCAGGGGCGCCCCCGCCTGCTCGGGCCGGCGGGCCCCTCCCTCTGACTCACCCGCGGGCTTCTGGCTACTCACCTCCGGGGGCGGGGGGCGGCTGAGACCGCGCCCAGAGCCGTCGAGCGAGGCGCAGGCAGGCAAGTAGCGCGCTCCGGGGTCCGCTCAGCGCGGCCTGGGCTCCCCTTGTAGGGGTCGGAGGGGCTCGGCCGGTCCGGGGCGCCGCGCTCGCTCCTCTCTTCCCCACGCCGGGAGGCGATTCTTAGAGGCGCACGGTCTCCTCGGTTCCCGGAAGGAGGGGTGCGAGAAGGGGCGGGGGTCCGGGCTAAAGAAATGCTTCATTTCATTTCGTTAGGGACAAACTAAGTAGTTCTGCTTGGGGGACACGGAAGGGGCAGGAACGCTGTGGGTCTAGTTAAAAAAACAAGTTCTAGAGTCGAGTTACCAGGTATTGATTAGCATGTGCATTGTCTGCCGCCTGGGAGAGACTCTGGGCTGAGTTATCTGCTCTTTTGTTTTGCTGTTAATTTGCAAACCTCTCCCTCTTTTTTTTTTTTTCCTGTGGTGGCGGAGCCACCGTTAGCCTGAAGAGACTCGAGTGTGGGCAACAGTGATTTCCACTCATCCTTGTCCCCTGGGTGGGTGCACGGAGTCTGGAACCTAAGAGCCACCCACATTATGCACTGAACCGATGAACCTCGGCGGGAGTCGAGGCGGGGTGGAGGGGAGGGAAGGGGCGAGTGATCTGTGGTTTAACTTTCTGTTCCCCTGCGACTGGGGGAGGGCTCAGGGATATTGCTACATGAGGTTCTGGTCGCATTTACAGGGTTCCTCCCTAGTAAATTCGCATGGTTGGGACGGATGACAAACTAAAGGGAAGAGAAAGAAGTCTAGATTTATTGTCTATTATTTGCTCATTAATTACAGGATTTCATTTAGTTTTCACATATATCTGCATGCCCATTTTACAAATGGGCACAGGGAGGCTGCAGGAAGTTGCTTGCCTGAGGAAGCACAGCTAGGAAGTTGCCAAACTGTCCAACTCTCACCACTCTACCAGGTTATCTGCCCAGCCTTTGGTCTCCCCAGGGGCCAGGCCCCGCTGGGGTTCCAACCCAGACCATCGTATTTTTAAGGTTGTCATTGGGACTGTGGAGACACTTGGATGCCAGCTAAAGGCCATGTTCTTTGGGGAGGACACTTAACTTTCCATCTGCTCCCAGTTTTAGCACATGGATTGATTTGGTTTCAATGAAAAATATTCATCCAGAACTCTATTTTCTTCAGACGTTCCCCTTGCAGTCAAATAATGAGGTTTGGTTTGAAGGTCGGTATATTGGGAAGGCTCATTCCAGATTTTGCTCCACTGCCCCCTGGATGGGGCCTTAACCCTGAACACGCTGAGCCTCATCTTGAACCAGCCTGCTGACTCACGCCTTTCCAGGACAGGCTGGCCAGGGTGGTGGGCAGGGGAGCCACGCGTGGGTGGCTGCATAACTGGGTGCTCATGTTCTCCTGGAGCCTCACACTGACTCTGTGCTCATGCTTCTCCATGGATTCAAAAGGAACTGGGGCCTCCCTTGCTGGGCCTGCCACTCCCTGTGGGACTGTGGCAGCAGGCTCTCAGGAGCTCAGGATCCTCTGAAAAGCCAGTGAGTTGGACAAGACTGGCTCTAGGGTCCTATGACTGTGACTGCCCTGGGTTGACCCAGATGAGCTGTCCTCCCTCCCACCAAGAGCCCAGGGCCCAGACTGTGGGAGGTAAACATCTGGTGAATGAGACAGAAGCAGACCAAGGCAGACTTGAAAGTCATCTGGCATATGCAGGGAAATGGCAAAGAGTGTTTCGTGGCCTCAGCCGCTCCCTCAGAACTGAGCTTTTTAAAAAATCAGGGCAAGGAGAAAGATAAGTTGGGGGAGGAAGAAAAAGTGGTGGGGTGCCAGTGACTCCACCCAGGAAATATGACTGACTACCCCAGTGGCAGGGGGGGCTGTGCAGATGCGCCTGCCTGAAACTGGTGAGTGGGAGCATTGCTTTCCTTGATGGTCCCAGACTCAGAGATGCCATCATCCCTGGCCTGCTTTGGCTGCAGCCTGTGGCAGCTGAGGCCACTGTGGCCAGGCCGGGTGGACCTCCAGCTGCCCTGTGGGCACCTCTGAGGAGGCGGCCTGGCACACCCGCTGCCGGCCCTCAGTGCCTGCTCTCCTCCTTTGCACCGCCTGCCCCTCCCTGTTGGGGACATCACCTCCATAATGGCTGGGGAGGGAGCCCAAGGGTGGGGCAGATGGGTGGGGCAGCCAGCAGCCGTGAGAGGGAAGAGAGAGCCAGGGTAGGGCAGGCTGGGAGGAAGAACAGCCCGCGGAGCAGAAGCACGAGGAAGAAGAGTGTTAAGAGGTGAAAGTGGGAGGGTGGCTGCCAGCGAAGCTGGCCGGGAGCTCCTGGGCGGGCAGGCAAGGGCTGGGTGCTGGGGTCTGTGAACAGAGACCCACACTTCTGGAAGCCACTTTGTGCCCCAGGAATGGTGCCTCCAGGCTGCTGCCCTGGTAGCCATATGCCAGGTTCCTGGTGCATTGACTGTAGCCTGGCAGCTGCCGGGAGGACGGGCGGGTTGTGCTCACGTTGCAAATGGAGGAACTCTTGAGTCAGGGCTCACCCTGGCTGTGCCAGTTCTCCTGACAGAGGCTGCCACACTGAGTTGCCAGCTTCCCGAAGGTCCTCAGCCAGCCTGGAGGTGAATTCAGATTTGACAGTGCCTATCCCAAGACAGGACTGTGGCGTAACTACGTATTTGGTCTGGAGTGGTTTGGGGAGGGGGCGGGGCAGGCCCAGCCATTTGGATTCAAAGGCATGTGGCACATTTGATTACTTTGCCAACTCAACAAGACCCTGGCTGAGGGTCTGGCCTGCTCCCTGTGGTACCGTGGAGGGGCGGAAGGTGGCGGTGGAGCCTGGGGAAGGTAGGAGACCTACTTGATGTCGGGTGAAAAAGCACTGGCCCAGAGTCCCCAAATGAGGCCTCTGGACCCAGCTCCTGGGAACACCCATGCCCTAGGCTGGGAGGATCTGGCATGGTTTCCAGTGTTGACAACCTGTCTCTCCACTCCTCTGGGAGAAGAGTAGGTGCTGTTTTGTTTCATGCCTAGGGGCAAACAGGGACTGTGACATGAAAAGAGACCTGTTGGGGGCTAATGAAGTCAGGGTCCAAGGAGGGCAGAGATCCCAGTGGTACCCGCAGGACTTATGTTCTCTGACGGCTTTCAGGCATTTCCTTAAAGGTGTGCATAACAGTGATGCCCATTCCTAGGTCCCTCAGTGTGTCCTCACAGACAGACTAAGTCAGGACTATGAGAGAGCCAGTGGGTCCGCATCCTCCCCCACCCCCAGCCCCAGGACAGTCTGATGAGACCCACAGGCCCTGCTCTCTGCCTCCAGGGCTGCTCCAGCCTGTTGAAATCCTGGAGTATCCCTTTGGTTCCTTCTGGTCTAATAATTGGAACCCAGCAAGTCCAGTTACTCAAATGCATTCTTTGAGCACCTGCATGAGGTTCCAGCTAGATCCAGAGAAGCAAATACAGTTCCTGCCCTCAAGGCCCTTATAGTCTAGTAGGAGAGACAGGCACGTCCATAACTCACCGAACTATGGCAGAATGGGAAAAAGTAAAGGCTTTCACAGAGGTGTAGGAGAGGCTGCCTTGTGCAGTGGTGAGTTCCCCATCATCAAAAGTGTTCAAGAAGAAGATGGTAGCCAGGCATGTTGGCTCATACCTGTAATCCCAGCAACTTGGGAGGATGAGGTGGGAGGATTGATTGAGGCTAAGAGTTTGAGTCCAGCCTGGGCAACATCTCAAGACCCTGTCTCTAAAAATGAATGAAAAAAATTCAACTGGGTGTGGTGGCACGTACCTTTAGTCCCAACTACTTGGGAGGCTGAAGCAGGAGGATCACTGGAGCCCAAGAGTTTGAGGTTGTGTGAGCTGTGATTGTGCCATTGCACTCCAGCATGAGCTACAGAGTGAGACCCTGTCTCTAACAATGGTAGTAAGAAAAAGAGGATAGTGAGGGCTGCTATAAGAGATTTCTGCAAAGTGAGTGCATGGGTATGTGTTGGGAGGTGGATGCAGGACAGGACTAGATAAGAATTTAGGCTTAGCCAGGAGTGGTGGCTCATGCCTGTAATCTTAGCACTCTGGGAGGCCAAGGTGGGAGGATCACTTAAAGTCAGGAGTTCGAGACTGGCTTCAGCAAGAGTGAGACCTTGTCTCTACTAAAAATAGCAAGAAATTAGCCAAGCATGGTGGCACATGCCTTTAGTCTCAGCCCCTCAGGAGGCTAAGGCAGGAGGATCCGTTGAGCCCAGGAGTTTGAGGTTGCTGTGAGCTAGGCTGATGCCACTGCACTCTAGCCTGGGCAACAGAGTGAGACTCTGTCTCAAAAAAAAAAAAAAAAAACCCCAAAGAATTTAGGTTCCTTCTAATGCTGACTTCTGTGATCCAGTGACATACCACCTAGAGGAAGTTTGTCTGTGTTTCATTGAGTGTGGTGGGTCCCTGCTTCACTGGGCCCTCCAGCTAGACCATGAGACACAGGTTGTTCTTCTTTGTCTCTGTACACTCCCTACCCCGGGCCAAGTCCCCAGCACAGACTTTGAGTAGACTCTGTCGTGGGCTGCTCTGGGAACACAGAGGCATCAGGTGTACCCCCTGTTCTAGTCAAAAATGAAGCAGTCAAGTCATGCTGTAAAACAGCCTTAGAGCAGGGGCTGAAAGGCGTGCTCCCAGGTCAGAGGGCTGGGAGAACTACCTGAGAAGGCTGAGGCCACCGAGTGTCCTGGAAGTTTCCTCCGACACCTGGGGCTTGATATAGGCCTAGAGGGATGGTGGAGCTTTGATGGATGTGAGGGTGAAGCTGGGCACTGAGGAGGCTGGAGGAGCCGTGGGCTTGGGTGGAAGGTCTGAGATGGGGGAAGAATGAAAGTCCAGAGGTCACAGTGGACCCTTCCCTGGGAGCTGGGAACAGAAGGCCGTGGGGCAGAGATCTAATGGGGAAGCAAGAGTTTCAACCCTAAGTGTTGGAGTCACCTGGAGCATCTGAAACACTGAAATCCAGGCTCCACCCAGAGCATCCAGTATGGGGCCTAGGCACTGGGGTTTTTCAAAAGCCCCCGAGAGGGTTCTACCGTGCAGGCAAGAATGAGACTGTTCTGGGCAGAATTCACTGGCAGTACCTGGATCGCTTTGAACACATGTGGAATGAGGATCTCCAGACCAGAGCGTGGGCGCTGTTAAAGACAAAATTATTCAATGACCCTATTGTAATGGTCCTGAATAAAAGTCTCTTCCTTTATTCAGGACCATCATGAGAGGTATAGGGACCACTGCAACAGCTTCTTGCAGTGGAGGAGAGAGTTTGGGCTCAACTCCAAGTACAGCATGGGTGAGTGGAAATTTATAGCCAAGGAGCAGGGTGGGGGTCAGTGGATGGAAAATTACTAAGAGGAAACATCATGGATGAGGGGGATCTGGTTACCATGCTAAAAGGTCTTTAAAAGAAAAAAAAAGTATGTGTGTGTGTGTAGTGGGGAGATCTGGCCAAACTGACCTAACAGGATTCTTGCTGAAGACAGGCTGAGTGACCAGATATCACCTGGGGCACGTGCAAGATGAGGAACCTGATCAGATAGCAAGGATGATCAGATATTGTGGGTAGGGGGTTCTGGCTAAACTGACTTAACAGGGTTCTTTTGCTAAAACTGAATTTGATAAGGAAATTTACAGGTGGGCCTGGGAGAAGGTTCAGAAACCTGATTAAAGTTCAACCAAACAAAAAATCTTTGTCAGCACCTACATTTTTATAAGGCTCAAGGTAGTTCTAATGGGCAGCCAGGGCGGTGAAGGGCAGGCAGCCAGACCCTTTTCATCAAACCCTGCAGTGGCTCTCCGGGGCTTCCAGTGGAGGCCTGTGGGCTGCCTGATTTTGAGTTAGGGCCTAAGCTTTCATTTCAGTAACACAGAATGCAAAATCGTAAAGCTGACAATTGGCTCACTGTGCGTGTCATTCCTGAGCTCTGCCCGCTGGCGCTGGCGTGAGCTGGGGGCGGCCACTTCACCACTTCAGTCCTGAGTCACAGGCTGGGCTGCCTCTTGCAGGGGATGTGGGCACAGCATGTGATCCGCTGTGGGATGGAGAAACATTAAAGGTTTCCTTCCCCAATACTCCCCTCATTGCCTCCCCACTTCCGGAGTGTGGTGCCAAGAAATGCCTTCCACGATTTTGTAGGTTGTGAAAGCAAAAAGAAAGTCATAATTCACATGGCACTTCCCATCCATTTTCTCTGCTCTTGGACGCCCCCTCTTTGTTTCCTACTCAGACTCAACACTGCTGCTCTGCCACTCACCTCCCCAAACACTGCGCTTTCCCTCCTGCTCTCCTGCTGCCCCCACCTCCCTCGAGAATTTTCCTAATGGTACCAACTTGCATTTTTCACCCTCAAATTCCCCAAGCCCTTGCCCTGCACCACTGGGGCTCACCTTACACAAACTCTGTGTGGATGGATGCACAGCATGAATTGTATTAGGGATGAAGTGCTTGCTGGTTATGGGGCCTCTGCATTTTAAGCCCAAAAAAAGAAACCTTCTAGTGATGCAAACCTATGAAAGAGACAGTGAGTGAAGCTGTAGCTGCTGAATTTTCTGAATTTTAAAAAAAGGTAATATATTTTTTTAAAATGCTTGCCTTTAGCATTTTTTCCCCCTGAATAACTTTTGTCCAAAAAAGGTTGCTCCCACATGACCTACAGAATAAAGATGATGTTCATCATTCTGACATTTGTGGGGAGCTGGGCATACAGAAATGACAGTTGATGCCTAGGAATGGGTGAAACTCCCCCAGGGAGGGAGTTTAGAATTGGAGCTGCCATTAAGTATAATATTAGCTGAAGGTCTTTGGGGGTTTTTTTTGGTGTTTTTTAAATTTACTATTATTATTATTATTGTAGATGCCTTTTATCAGGTTAAGGAAATTTCCTTGTATTCCTAGTTTGCTAAAAGTTTTTAAAATCAGGAATGGATGCAGAATTTAGCTAAATATTTTTTCTGCATCTATTGAGGTGATTATACACACACACATTTGCACATATGTTTGTTTATCAGGTGGATAACGTTGATTTTTAAGATTTTTTGTATTGTGATCTGCTTGCTTTATGTTTAGTTTATGATTAACACATAATAATTGTACATATTGATGGGGTACAGTGTAATGTTTCAATGCACACATGCATTGTATTAACTTAAGGATCCATTATATTAATTTCTATCACTTTAAACATTTATCATTTCTTTGTGGTGATAACTTTCAAAATCTTCTCTTCTATCTTGAAATATACACTGCATTTTTATTAGCTATAGTCACCCTGATTTTCAGATGTTAAACCAACCTTGTATTCCTGGGGTAAACCTCATTTGGTCATCATGGTTTATTCTTTATTTTATTTTATTTTTTTTAATTTGTAATTTTTATTTTTATTTATTTATTTTTTTGAGACTCTCGTTCTGTTGCCTGGACTAGAGTGAGTGCCATGGCATCAGCCTAGTTCACAGCAACCTCAAACTCCTGGGCTCAAGCAATCCTCCTGCCTCAGCCTCCAGAGTAGCTGGAGCCAGAGTAGCCTGAGCCACCATGCCCGGCTAATTTATTGTTTCACTTTTAGTTGACTGGCTAATTTTTTCTATTTTTAGTAGAGACGGGGTCTCTTTCTTGCTCAGGCTGGTCTTGAACTCCTGAGCTTAAGCAATCCTCCCGCCTTGGCCTCCCAGAGTGCTAGAATTATAGGCATGAGCAACCACACCTGGCCTCATGGTTTATTCTTTTGATATCTCATTTAATTTCATTTGCTAAAATTTTGTTAATATTTTTGTGTCCATGGATATTTTTATGTCTATTCACGAGGGATATTGGTCTGTGATTTTCTTTTCTTATAACATATTTATCTGTTTTTTCCTCACAAGAGTGCTGGCAGCATAGGATGAATTGGGAAGTGTTTCCCCCTCTTCTGTTTTCTGGAAGAGTTTGTACAACTGGTATTATGTCTTCCTTAAATTTTTGGTAGAATTTACCAATGAAAGCCATCTGCACTTGAATTTTTTTTTTTTTTATCTTGGTGGAAAGATTTTTACTACAAATTTAATTTCTTTAATAGATATTACCACTATTTGGGTAATCTATTTCTTCTTGAATAAGATTTCATAATTTATATCTTTCGAGGAATTTGCCCATTTCATATAAGTGGTTGAATATATTGGCATAAAATTTTTGTAATATTCCCTTTATCCTTTTTCTTTTTTGAGACACAGACAGAGTCTCACTCTGTTGCCCCGGGTAGAGTGCAGTGGTGTTACCTCGTGCGGCCCCTTTATCCTTTTAATATCTGTAGAATCTATAATGTTGTCACCTGTGTAGTTTCCATATTGGAAATTTATGTTTTCTCTTTCTCCTAATCACTTTATTTAAAAGTTTATCAATTTTATTGATTTTTTTATACACCAGCTTTATTGATTTTCTATTTATTAATTTCTGCTCTTATTTTTATTATTTATTTTCTTCTGATTATTTTGGATTTCATTTGCTTTTCCTTATCCTGTGGGTTTTTTTGTTTTTGTTTTTTTTTAATGGTGGAAGCTTAAGTCCTTGACTTTAGGCTTTTCTAATACAAGCAGTTCTTGCTTAGAGAGCTACATGCCTCTACAGCCTCATGCAATACCCAGAGTTAGGGCATCTGAAGCAGAAAAGGTGTGGCTGAGCGGTCATGGCAGGGGGAATACACTGGCCCAAGGGTCAGAGACTTGGTTTCTATGAGCCACTCACTAGCTCTGTGGCTTTGAACTTGGACTCTTTAAACCTCGTTTTCTTTGCCTGCATAGTGGAACCAAGGATAATCTCCTCTTGGGCTCCTGAAGATGAAGTAGTTGATAAATATGAAAGTACTTGTCTACCTGGAAGGCCTCCCTAGACCAGCGTGAGACGTGGTTGCTATGGCATTTGTAGTAATAATGGCTTCTCCTGTCTTTCCAGATCAGCAAACAGCATGTACTCGCCCATCCCCCAGAGGTAGGCTGTGGACCCATCTCCTTTTTGCCTTCCCCTTCTTCGTGTCCAAGGGCTGCCCCTCCTCACTGCTCTCCTCAAGCCCAGCCCCCAGGCCTGCCCCAGTCTCTGTGCTGGGGCCCTTGAGGCCACTGCCAACCCCCTCTCTCCCCACAGTGGCTCTCCATTCCCAGGCTCAGTGCAGGACCCCGGCCTGCATGTATGGCGGGTGGAGAAGCTGAAGCCAGTGCCAGTAGCACCAGAGAACCAGGGCGTCTTCTTCTCGGGGGACTCCTACCTAGTGCTGCACAATGGCCCGGAAGAGCTCTCCCATCTGCACCTGTGGATTGGTAAGGGGGTTGGGATGGGTAGGGGTGTGGCCCAGGGCAGGGGTGGGGGCTGGCATGGGTCTCAAGGGCCTTGCCTTGTCACCTCCCACCCGTCCCAGGCCAGCAGTCGTCCCGGGATGAGCAGGGGGCCTGCGCTGTGCTGGCCGTGCACCTCAACACCCTGCTTGGGGAGCGGCCTGTGCAGCACCGCGAGGTGCAGGGTAATGAGTCTGACCTCTTCATGAGCTACTTCCCACGTGGCCTCAAGTACCAGGTCAGAGCCCATCTCCAGGCACCCCTACCCTGCTGCTTCTCTCAGAGCCAGCCCACCTTCCAGCTAGTTCTTAACCTGCGGAAGTTCCGGTTGCCCTCAGGGCTGGGCCCCCACCTTTCTGTCTGTCTCCCAATGGGACTGGGGACGGACGGCTCCGGGCCCCCTGTCAGTCCACTCAGCCGGGCCGTCTGGGCTGCAGGAAGGCGGTGTGGAGTCAGCCTTTCATAAGACGTCCCCAGGCACCCCAGCGGCTATCAAGAAACTCTACCAGGTGAAGGGGAAGAAGAACATCCGTGCCACCGAGCGGGCGCTGAGCTGGGACAGCTTCAATACTGGGGACTGCTTCATCTTGGACCTGGGCCAGGTGGGTAGGCCAGCCAGCCTGAGCACTCTGTATCGGTGCCATCCTTTACAAGGGTGGGGGACCAGGATGCCAGGAAAGGGAGAGAGAGGCTGAGAAGCTGTCAGTCCATTCCAACTGGGACCGCTCCAGCCATTAGGAAACATCCCTGTATTTGCAAGGACAGAAACCAGCCTCCCTCTAATGTCTAGCCATTGTTTGCTTCTAACACTCAGGAGCTTACTCCCTCCTTCTTGCTTTGTATTTGCAGCCTGCCAGACCATTCATTAATGCATTCACTTATCCGTTCATTCAGTGGATCTGTGATACCTTCCCTGAGCCAGCACAGGGACCATAAAAGCTCACCCTGGGGAGGCAACCAAGATAGGTTGGTCACTTTCCACAACACATGGCAGGATATGAGGAGAGCTCTCAGGTGGGCCGTAGCCATGTGCTGCGGGGCCTCGGGGCAGAGAGGGGCCTATTACCCTGACCTGAAGCCAGCTGTCCCAGGAAGGTGTCATTGCACTAGACCTTCACAGAAGGGAAATGCTGTTCCAGGGAAAGGGAGCAGGTGAGCTGAGGCACCAAGGTGGAGAGAGGTGCAGACATGCATGCAGACAGCAGGGAGGGGTCGAGTGTGACTGGGATCCTGGTGGGAACAGGAGCAATGGGAGTGAAATTGCTAAGGAGGGTGAGCCCCAGGACATGAGATTGCATGTCTGGCTGAGGAATGTGGACCGCATCTTGTGATGATGAAGATCTCAGGCAGGAAGATCCATCAGGAGCTGTTTGTAAGGGGGACTCTCCTGCCTCACTGTTACCAGGGCAGGGGAGGTGAGGAGGGTCTGCCCGCAGGGTTTCAGGTAGGAGTGTGAGGTGCTGAGCTCAAGGATGCCACTCACCCACTCACCCTTTCAGTAAATACTTATTTTGTGCCTAAGTACAGGCCAGGCTCTGTTGTAACAGAGGGCACACAGCGGTGAACAAGTAATGCCGTAATGAAGCTTATTTCTAGTCAAGGAGATAGGTTCTAAACAAGACAAAGACGTTTAAATGTAAGGCAATGAGTGATGTGGAGAAAAATAAAAGAGGACAAGAGATGGCGGGTGGGCAGAGAGACACTCTTGCAGAGTGTGTCATCGCCATTCTCAGAGAGCCTTCTGCAGTGTGCCCTGCCTTCCCGATTGTCCTGCCTCAGGGGACAGTTGTTCAGAGAGGAGAGGGAGAGCTAGGGGCCCTTCCTCTGAGTGGAGGCAGGACCTAGCAGCCAACTCTGACCTGGCTTCCCTGCTTTCCTGCAGAACATCTTTACCTGGTGTGGTGGAAAGTCCAACATCCTGGAGCGCAACAAGGCGAGGGACCTGGCGCTGGCCATACGGGACAGTGAGCGACAGGGCAAGGCCCAGGTGGAGATCGTCACTGATGGGGAGGAGCCGGCCGAGATGATCCAGGTTGGGCAGCTGGGAGCCAATGCTTAGTGATGAGCTGGGGGCATGAGGGTGGCTGGTGGAGGGTGGCAGGGGATGCCTGGGGCACTTCCCGGGGCTGTGGCTAGCTCACAGGGTGCCCCCTCTGGGTAGATGCTCATCCTCAGGGCCCAGCCCTCACTCACCTCTGCTGGGTGCCTTGGTGCAGGACAGTTTGCCCCACCAGAGGTGGTGGCCCTGGCCGTGATGGTTTGGGGATTTCAGGGGCAGGGATTCCTGTAAACCTGGCCTGGCACCTGCAGGTCCTGGGCCCCAAGCCTGCTCTGAAGGAGGGCAACCCTGAGGAAGACCTCACAGCTGACCAGACAAATGCCCAGGCCGCGGCTTTGTATAAGGTGGGCACCCAGGCTTACCCTGGGACCAGGCGGGGGACGGGTGGCAGCCTGCACAGCATAGCTGGCTGCAGGCAGGGCTGCAGGGGAGGAGAAGGCTGTGGGGAGGAGAAGGTGGTGGGGAGGTTGGGCGGGAACCAGCAAGGTTTATGCAGGGTTTGGAGGAGAGGAGGATGGGAGCTGGGTGGATGGCAGGCCCCTGGAGGAGATAAATGCCATCTCACTTCTGGCCCATTCCTGGTGCAGCTTTGAGGCCAATACTGAGCTTTACTTTTTTGAATTCTGTGCATTTATTTGTAATTTGGAATCCACCTAATTTCTAAATGGACTCAGGGCCTCTGTGCTGCAGAGATTGGGGGTGCTGGGAGGGGGCAGGGGCTGCCTCAGGTTTGCTTTCAGGGCTTAGGCGGTGGGCAGGGGCAGAGTGGGAGGGAGTTGAGGAGGGCTGGGTGGCCCTCTCCTGGGCTGTGGCTGCCTGTGTGTGAGATCCAGCCCTGCCCTTCCTCCCCAGGTTTCTGATGCCACTGGACAGATGAACCTCACCAAGGTGGCAGACTCCAGCCCCTTTGCCCTCGAGCTGCTGATACCTGACGACTGTTTCGTACTGGACAACGGGCTCTGTGGCAAGATCTACATCTGGAAGGGTATGTGTGTGGCTCCCGCACACCAGCCTGAGATGCCTGCAGCTGCTCTGGCCCAGGCTTGCAAAAGATGGCCTAGGGGAGCCTGCATGCTCCAGGATGGGGGGTGAGGTTTCCCTTTGCTGTTCCCATACCCTAAATTCTAGACAATGTCTCTGAACTGCCAGGAAGCCTCAGAGTCACCCCAGAGCCTGTTCAAACAGATTGCTGGGCCCTGCCCCCAGAGGCTCTGCATTACTCAGTCTGGGGTGGGGCCAAGAACATGCATTTCTAACAGCGTTCCAGGGGGTGCCTACGCTGTTGGTTCCAGGGACCACACTTTTGAGAACCACTATCCTAGACCAGTCCTAGGCCTTCAGGGCTGCTGGGACCCCTGATCCTGAGATTCTGCCGTAAGGTGTGATAGAGACAAATTGTAGATAAATTAAATATCAATTTATGCAGTGGGTGGTAAACTTGTAGAACTTGTTTTTCCAAAAGATTATATCTTCTGGAAACAGCAACACTGTTGTGCAAAACCCTGTTTGACTTGGTTTAATTATTTGAAAATGAAATAGACTTTCTCTGAGTCTCTGTGGGGTCTTGACGGAAATAGCATTTGCTCAATAAATAGTTGTGGGGTCAACCAAGGCCAAGAAATTGCCATCCCCCAGCCTGGTCAGGAAGACAGAGAAGTAGTAAGGTGTCTATGGGTAGCAGCTACCAGGTAATTCATGCTGTTGCCTCCTAAACTCAGCAGAGAGGTGAAACGGAGGGGCCTGTAGCGGCAGGCCATGCTGGCAGGTCTCCAAGGGGTAGAGTGGGAAGAGAGATCCTTGTGCTGCTGGGGCTGCCTTTTCCCGCCTGCCAGAGGGTGTATACCCCATCAAACCAGTGCCAAGCACAGAGGGGTTCCCATAGGCCCCCGGAAGCCCATATAACCCCAAGCAGCATGGAAAGAGGAGAAAAAGGAAACTTGGGAGGCCAGGAAGAGAAGTATCTCATGGTAGGGGTGCAGCTGGACTGGCCCATGATACCACAATACAGCATATTAATTTCAGATGCATTGTAGTTCATGGGCTTTTCATAGCCTGGCAGGAGAGCCAACCACCGACCACAGCATTGTTTCTTTGGAAAAATGCCTGGAACTGGAGCCCAGGTTGTGTTCACGGGACTGCCTGCACAAGTAAATTACATGGGAATTTTCATCTTTATAAGTGCTTTGTTAGTGTAACCATTAGGCTGGCTTGCTGGCATTATGGGAGTAAGTTCACCTCCATAATAAATTGCACCCTTTGTCCTATTAAGTATAAAAAACCCAAAGGCTTGGTAACAGTACAGTTATGGACGGAAGACACAAGGAGTTCTGGTGGGGAGGGGGTCCCTGGGTTCAGAGTTTGATGCTGGGAGGACATCCATTCTCCCTGAAATATCCCTGGGGCCGTGGTCAGAGCAGGTTTTGCTGATCAGACCCAGGCAGAAGAAGAATTTTCATCTAGCTTGGGGCTGCCAGTTTGGGAAGAGTCTTAAGGGGCTGACTTCCACCTCCAAAGAGCCCCTCAACATTCTTGAGACCTCTTGGTACATTTATTTTTAAAATTGCCAGCCATTGTGTGGGCCTCCTTAAATTTCCTCAAGAAAAATGAAATTGGGGCTACAGAGGGTCCCTGCTCTTCTTAAAACTCTCCCTCGTATGATCCAGGGCGAAAAGCTAACGAGAAGGAGCGGCAGGCAGCCCTCCAAGTGGCCGAGGGCTTCATCTCCCGCATGCGGTACGCCCCACACACTCAGGTGAGGAGACGCTATGCCCCCAACCCTCCTCTAGGGCTCTGTCTGTGGCCTCCCACCCCTCTGACTGTCCAGGAAGGGCAGGAGAGCCTCGGGCACCACCAGGAACAACCAGGCCTTTCTCTCAGACCCATCCAGTGGAAAAGTCCTTCTCAATCTTTCAAAATTTAAAGATGCATACATACAATTTTCAGAGGATTTTGAGCAGCACTCCCCTGGGTGCCCAGAGAACTGGGTGTGCCTTTGGACAGCTGTGCACCACTTCTGGGCCACCGTCCCTGGCTAGTGCCACCCCCTGGCCCCAGCACAGTGGCTCTACAAGTCATTCTGGGGGGAGCTGACAAAGCTGTTATAGCTCAACTATAGTTGGTAGCAATCTATCAAACTGTGCACCCACGTGCTTGCAGCAATTCCTCAGTCTCTGTCCCTGTAATCTTGCTTCTGGTCTCTTGGCCCACGTGGAGGAGCAGCCCTGGCCTGGATGTACATGGACTCAGGCCAGGTGCCTGACACCCCCCTCCCTGGCCTCCCTGTCCACCCTGGTGGAGGCAGAGGTGGCAACCTCTTGGACCAGACTTCTCCCCCACTGTCTTTGCAGGTGGAGATTCTGCCCCAGGGCCGTGAGAGTCCCATCTTCAAGCAATTCTTCAAGGACTGGAAATGAGGGTGGGCATCTCCCTGCCCGCTCCTCCCCTGCCCTCATCTCCTGCTTTTTCCTCCTCTGGCTGCCTGGGCAGTGCTGAGTGCTGAGTGCCCCCTGCGGATGTTCAATAAAGGAGACGAGTGCTTTGCCCTGCCTGTCTGCACCACCCTTCCTGAGCTGATTCTCACTGTCCCACCTATTCACCTGGGTTCATCCCTGTGCTGGGGGCCGAGTAGGACACAGATGACAATTCCAGAGTCTCCAGGAGCCAGAGCTGCTTTGCATGATTGAGGAGTCCCGGCGGGGCTGGCAGGTACTGCTGTGAACCCAATAGGGAGGTGGCACAGCGCCAGGCCCGGATCGGATCGCTTCCTGTGGGGCTCAGTTGGGGCTCACGTTCCTAGCCGGGGGAAGGCTGTGGGGAAGGGCTTGGGATGCAGCTCCACTTAAGCCAGTGTTTCCTTAGATGCCCTAATAAACCACTGCGAGGCAGCAGCTTCACATGACAGATGATTGCTGAGTGAGGACGACTTTTCATGACTGTCTAGAGCCTGGCCTGTCGCTCCACAGGCACATTGCACTGTGTCTGGCTGATGTTCTGTGTGGGGCTGTGGGAGAAGCACTGGACTAGTGCGGGGCGTCTTGGGTCTGGTTCTCACCCTGCCTCTGTGTGACCCTGGCCAAGTTGCTTTTCCTTGTGTAGACCTAAGCTCATTCTCTTGTGTAGTGGGGTGGTGGTGACACTTCTAAAAGCCTAGAGAGCTAAACATCAGGGAGAATGCAGTAGCCAAGAAGAGGTCCCATCCAGGGGGCACAGCCTGGGGGACAGGAGCAAGGTGTGAGCCCAGGTAAGCCTGAACCAAAGCCGTGAGGAGCCCGCATGCCGCTGCCCTGACATCCCGCTGCCCTTGGGCCCTATGGGCTATGTGCTTACTGAGCTCTGGAAGCTGGATTCCTCCATCTCACACAAAACCAGAAATGCTAATCAAGTTCATCTTGCTGATTCTGTGCCAAGAAGCATAGAGAAATCAGCTCCTCTGTGGGTCCACCTCCCTGCCCTCTCTGCACAGACTTCTCAGCCTTTACCTGACTGTCTACACAAAGAATCAGGTGCCAGGATGGTTTTTGGAAGGGGAGAGAGTAAAGGTTGCCCTAAATCAGTGGTTCTGACAGCATTTTTAGAGTTATGGAATATTTTAAGTCTCCCATGAAAGTCCTAGGCCTGACCAGGTGCGGTGGATCATGCCTGTAATCCCAGCACTCAGGGAGGCTGAGGTGGGAGGATCACTGAGGCCAGGAGTTCAAGACTAGCCTGGGCGACATAGTGAGACTCCGCTTCTACAAAAAAATGTTTTAAAAATTAGCCGGGTATGTACCTGCAGTCTTAGCTACTTGGGAGGTTGTGGCAGGAGGATCACTTAATCCCAGGAATTTGAAGTTATAGTGAGACATGATCACACCACTGCACTCTAGCCTGACCAACCAACAGAGCAAGACCCTGTCTCAAAAAAAAAAGAAAAGAAAAGAAAGGCCCTAGTCTTGTACCAAGACAATACACAGATTAAGATCTTTGCATCTACTGTCAGAGGGTTCAGGCATCCGCTACAATCTGTCCACCAACAGAACTGCAACTTAAAAATTCCTAGATTATGTTATTGCTAATGTCCCAAGGTCTGAAATTGTGAGCAGAGAGCATAACACAGGGTGTGAGTTGGGAAGAAATGACCCGGTAAGGGGCATAGGTTTCCCCTCCAGCTAGAGGCTCCCAGGACCCATGTGGACTGGTCTCTGGATGTGCTGGGGCCTGAGCACCCACAGTCGGGTCTGTGGAGTTAGCCTCAGGGTCCCAGAGCGGGTAAAAGGGATGGGGGGAAGAACTGACACGTACTCCAAAGTGGAGGCCCAGCTGCAGCTTTTCTCCCCTGCGTTCCAGCCCCCACCATGTGCAGTTACCTCCCTGCCATCTCTGCTAGTCGACTGAGCACCAGGATGGAGGAAGTAACAGGAATGAAGGATCCGTTCAGGTCAGGCAGAGATAACACAAGGCACATTTCCCACCCTTGAGGCATCCTGCTAACAGCAGTCCGGAAGTTCCCTTCCATACTTGGGTGGCCATCTGTCATATCCACCTCTGTGATGGGTCCCACCTTCAGTGGGTCAGACTTGGAAAGGCCTGCAGGAGCTGGACAACGTTCTGTACCTGCACTTGAGGGAGTCCAGAGGACAGCAGCGTAGTGGGGCTCTTGCCTGCCTCCCACACCCCAGCTCAGGAACTCCGGCCTAAAGGCCCTTTTGTGAAGGGAGCAACAGAGCCAGGCTTCCCCAGAAGAAAATGCATAAAAACCCGTGTGTGTGGCCACGCGCGGTGGCTCATGCCTGTAATCCTAGCACTCTGGGAAGCCAAGGCGGGTGGATTGCTCAAGGTCAGGAGTTCGAAACCAGCCTGAGCAAGAGCGAGACCCTGTCTCTACTAAAAATAGAAAAAAATTAATTGGACAACTAAAAATACATAGAAAAAATTAGCCAGGCGTGGTGGCACATGCCTGTAGTCCCAGCTACTCGAGAGGCTGAGGCAGGAGGATTGCTTGAGCCCAGGAGTTTGAGGTTGCTGTGAGCTAGGCTGATGCCACGGCACTCTAGCTGGGGCAACAGCGTGAGACTCTGTCTCAAAAAAAAAAAAAAACAACCCTGTGTGGACTGGTTTAGACTGTCAATCTTAATAAGAGCCAGGGCTACCATGTCCACTGGCTAGAGTTTGTAAGGAGCCTCCGTGCCCGTGAGTGTAGCGGAGGTGAGGATGACATCTTATGAACTCGGCAGGAGTCTGGCCAGGGCACAGGCAGCCTTCTCTCTGCAGAGCCCATGATGAGGCTGGAAGCCACCTGAGCCTTCACCCGCTGCTGTGCCTGGCTCTAACCAGGCTCCGGAATAACAGGGCCACGGGAAGGTGCAAGACTTGTCTTAAAAGAAAACACCTGAGACCCTTAAACTAGAACAATTTCTTTAGTTGAAAACTGCTGGTGTGTGAATTTCCTCCTTCCCTCAGCCAGGCCAGAAAACCATGCACAGCCTCTACAGAAGGAAGTCCCAACTACCGGTGGTTAGGATGGGGCAGCCAGGGGGCATGCCTAGCCAATGCCCATTTCTAGATGGTAAACAATGGAGGGGAGGGACTGGGAAGAAGAGGGTAGGGTAAGTGAAAGGCCAGAAACCCCCAGGGGCCCTGACCCACCTGGTGGATGGAGGAGAGGAAGCCCCTCCCCCCAGCTGAGGTCCCACGCAGCTTGCTCTAGGTCATGCTGCCCCCTGTCGGCTGCTGCCGCTGCTGTCTCCCTCCTTCCAGTCCTAACTGCACAGACACCTGGTCGAGAGCCCTGCTGCCAGGGAGTCAGAATTCTGGCTGCCTCTACTTGGGCATCTCCTTCCCACGTGGGCATGTACAGAATATCCACATATCCACATGGGGCTGTCCCACCTCATGATCCATTCACTCCCAGTGAAATGACCTGGAACCCAACCCTGTAGATTGCAGCCCAGCTGAGACTAAGGTGAGATTCTCTTTGCTCTGGAGGTAGGTCTGCAGAGTGGGGATCAAGCCTACCTGCCCCAATGCCTCATGGCAATGAGGGGAGGATACTTAGTCCAGGAGCTTCCTACATCCCACCTGCTGAGACAGGAAGGGGCCAGGCTCAGCCGGGGTGCTCCTGACATGGTTGGCCATGCACCTCTGGGGGCAGCCCAGCCTTTAGGTCTATCAATCAGTCTCTGGGACAGTCAGATCAGCCACGTGCCTTCGGATGAGTGAGGTTGCAGGTCACAGACACCCGTGAAGGTGAGGTCCTTGGAGTAAGGGGCTTGTGGCCCACAGCACTTCTTTGCCCCCAACAAGGAGGTCTGTCCCTTTGACACCCCAGCCAAGTAGATCTCCAGGGTCTTGAGCAGCCGCCGCGGTCTCTTCTTGGCTAACACTTCCAAGTCTGGAACAGAGAGAATTGGGGACAGAAGTCTTGAGGAGGCTTTGGATGGCACAGTCGTCAGGGCCTCGAAGTCGTAGCAGCTCTAGGGAGCACCCCACCCTTATCCTATGGAGAGAAAGGTGATGGAGTCACCCAACATGGAGAGATTATCAGAGAGGGAGGCTGAGGAACCAGATATGGCCACAGGGACCACCCAGGCTACCCTGTCCAGGACAACGGTTGACCCAGCTTCCAATTTTGGATTCAGAAAATATGAGCATCATAGGCATAAGGCCAGAAAGGGAGGAGAGGGTGGCACAAAGAGGAAAATTAGCAGGTTCCAGAGGGTGGGCTGATGAAGACTTGGGCAAGCTGGGATTTGGGAGAGTGTGGATGAGGAAAACCAGTCTAGCAGCCACCCTGGGGTCTCTGGACCAGGCACACTGGCGTGCAGGAGCCTCAGCCTCCCCAGAAGAAAGAGCACACCTTTGAGGACAAAGCCCGAGTCTGAGATGGTCTTCTGTTGTGTCCTCCAGACGTGTGCGAGGTGGAGGAAAGTGGCAGCGTAGAAGCTGTTCACTACTGGGATGACCTTCTGCTGCCGATTACACTCCCTGCAGGACAAGGGAGGTGACCTGCTCAGCCAATGCCGAGGCTGACATCTGGGTGCCCTCCTGCCCTCCCTCCCCATTCCCCCAGGGAAGCCAGCCCAAAGCCAGGCAGCCCCATATGTGAGGTCAGCCATGGGGAGACATGCTGGGAAGGCTGGTGCACAGGGACTTTGTCTGGGCCCTCCAGAGGCCAGCAGGGGAGGAGGAGCGCTGCGGAGAATGAGACAGGGCTGGGAAAGAACCAGGCTCTGCTGCGTCACTCTCATCAGCTGGCAGCTGGGGACTCACCTGGAGAGACACTCCTCTCTCAAAGCCTGGATGGCGATGCGGGAGATGTTCACGGACATCAAACAGAAAGGGAATTGCTGGAATGGAGGGGGCACCCAGTCAGTGGCAAAACCAGCTTTCACCTTATGTGATTTCTGTCATCAGCAGGGTAGTGGGGCCCAGAGGCAATCAGCTCCAGAGGCAGCAGCCAATCTTATTTTATCTTAACTTTCCCAGTAACCTTCTTCCCATCTTACAGATGAGGAACTAAGGCTCAGTGACCTTAAATAGCTTTCCTAAGGCATGGAAACCACGATGCCAACTGAGGTTATCTGAGGCACTCCTGCACTACCTCTCCAGCCTCTTCATCTTCCGGCCCACTGGCTCCCTGGGCCTTCAAAGACCTATCCCTGAGCTACCAACGATGGCCCAACGCACCCCGGGGGCTGGGTTGAGCACAGGAGTGAGGCTTGGTTCTCTAATTATAAGTTCTTGAAGTCTCTCGCTTCTCTAGGCTGTTGGTTATCTGGCTGCTCACAGGCACCTGGTCCGAAAGCAGAGAAGATGCGAGAAGGGACTTGCCGGCACACCCATCTCTCCATAATGCAGAGGCCTGAGAGCTGGCTGTTCAGGTCACACTCCGAGAGGCGGCAGCATGGGTGCAGCAGGGCTGCTCCGCCAGGACAGGCCCCAGAATCCTCTGCAGGGTCCGAGATACTGCTTTTGGGGGGAGGGGAATTTCCTTCCTGTTCTTTAATAACAATAAAACCAAGGAAGCATGATTTCTAAATGGAAAGGAGATTCTTCCAGGGAATTTGCAGACATGACATGTTATTTTGCCATGTCGCACACACACAAAGATATCCACTGAGAGGAACATGTACATTCCTTAGTACAGAAGAAGAGCCAAACAAAAAAAAAAGTTTATTTGTCCTACCTGCTTCCACGAGAGGAAAACCCTCTGCACTGTGCTGTCCAGGATGGTAGCCACTAGCTACATGTAGCTATTTAAATTTTATTTATTCGTTTATTTACTTATTATTATTTATTTGAGACAGGGTCTCACTCTGTCAAAGTGAGAGTGCGGTGGTATAATCATGGCTCACAGCAGCCTCAAACTCCTAGGCTCAAGTGATTCTCCTGCCTCAGCCTCTGGAGTATGTCCCGGAGTACAGGCCCGCACTATCATACCTGGCTAATTTTTCTATTTTGTCTAGAGATAGGGGTCTCGCTATGTTGTCCAGGCTATTCTTAAGCTCCTGGCCTCAAGTGACCCTCCTGTCTCGGCCTCTCAAACCACTAGGATTACAGGCATGAGCCACCATGCCAGGTCTATTTAAATTTAAATGAATTAATAATTAGATAAAATTTAAAATTTAGCCCCTTGGTGGTATTAGCCACATTTCAAGTGCTCAGTAGTCACATGTGCTTAGTAGCCACTATATTGGACAGCGCATTTCCAAAATCTAGAACGTTTCCATCAGTGAGGAAAGTTATACTGGACAGTGCTGGACTGTAGAAGGTCTTTTGTCTCCACAGAGATTTTTCTCAGGGTCTCCATGGATTCCAGATGTTGGCTTGGCTACCTGTTAGCTGTGTGCCCTTGAGAAGGCCACCCAACCTCTATGAGACTCAGGCTTCCCATCTCTCAAATTCAAAAAGGAAATAAACTTTAAGTGTTGTGCAGAAGAGAGTTATTAATATCATGGCAGGCCTGAGACTGCCATCCTTAGAAAGTCGTGCTTACAAGGTTGGCCCATGGCTGGCATCTGAGAACTTCGATTTTGAGGAGGTTCCCACCATTCCCTAACTGATAAGGATGGCTCACAGTTCCTGAACTCCTTGTGCAAACAAGATGGTTTATGCTGAACACCTGCCTTCCTTCTGAACACCTGTGACCCTGGAATTTCGGTATTTGCTAGGCAGAGAGTGCCTACATAATCAGCCCCCAGTGAAAACCCTGGGTACTGAATCTCTAATGAACTTACCCAGTTGGCAATATCTTACACGTGTTGCACAACTTGATGCTGGAGGAACGAAGTGTTTCTGTGTCATTCCCCTGGGAGAGGACTCTCGGACACTAGCACCTGGCTTCCTATGCATTGTCCCACGCACTGCTTCCCTTTGCTGATCTTGCTTCTGCTGCACTAAATCAGAGCTGTCAGTATGACTTTATGTTGAGTCCTGTGAGCCCTCTCCATGTGTCAGCGCACCTGGGAGTGGGCTCGGGAACCCAGCACTAGTGCCACGCTGGGCAGAGTCAAGTCACTAATCATTACAAAAACTCTATGAGATCGGTTTTATTAACAGTTGACATTTTATCCCACTACCTATCTCACACAGTGCCTGTGAGCATTAAGATCACACATGCAAAATACTGGGCACAGCGCCTGTTCATCGGTACAATCCTTGCCTCAACAAAATACTGGGCACAGCGCCTGTTCATCGGTACAATCCTTGCCTCAACACGGGTAGCTGAGGTCAGCAGCAATGCAGTCACACCTTTGTGTGGAAATCAGTGCTGCCTATTTAATTACCATATACGCTTGCATAATATCACCCCCTCCTTTGATTTCTTCTAATCTAAAAACAGATATGGGAACAAGAATATGATAGCAACGTAATTAACACAGGACCTAAACCTAGTGTTCATCTCCTCTCGGGAACATTCTTACAAAGTCCACTTACCGGCGGTTTCCGTAGTGTAATGGTTATCACGTTCGCCTCACAAAGTCCACTTACCAAAAAGCAGAGGAAAATTGGACTTTGGATCTAAATGTCTCTTTTCCCTCAGCAGTTCCCGTAAACCTAAAAAGCACTGTTTAGAGCTAAAATACTGCATTGAGGCTATGTTTAGGGAACTGACTTTAAGAAAGCAGAGAAAATCAGACCTGGACATTTTTGTGCTTCCATTTAAAATCCCATTTCTCCTCATGCGTCACGTTTAGGCTTAAACACCTTTGAATGCTGAGTTGAGAAGACACAGCATCTTTGGAGGCTGCTGCTGAACTGGCCCCACCCCTGAAGATTCCACTCCCGAAGTTCTGGGGAGGGGTCCAGGCATCCGTACCCCCACCCCCAGGTGCCTCTGAAGTGTGCTGCTGGCGGGAATTGCTGCTGTACAGACCCAACACCCGGCCAGCGGTCAGCACACGTGGGCTCCAGGCCCCGCTTCCCCACTTACCAGCTTCGGCTCTGTACACAACACTCTGCGCCTCTTACCCACACATTCCTCTGCTGGAAGAGGAGATTGACAAGGCTCATGTCTGCCCTACCTCTCTCACAGGATGTCAGGTTGATGGAATAAAAGGATGGGGGACACTGCTTGGAGAGCTATAGAAACTGTTGTCCATGAGTAAGCATTATCATCAAGTGCTCCCTTGCCCGCCAGCAAGGAACCCAGTGCACCCTGCCTCTCTCGGTGAGACCGCTGTAGCCCCGTCCACACCGCTGTGCTGGACGGAGTCTGGGAGTCCCCCCAGCATTTGTAGTTTTTGGCCAATTCCCTCTAGCAGCATATTCCACTGGCACCTGAAACTTCAGCTTTCTCCTTAGGAAAGAACAGGACAGGCTGCTGGCAGGCCTGTGTCCCCAGCTGCTATTCCGACCTCACAGGCTACCTCCTGGAAAACTCTGTGTTTTCAAGGTACATGATGGCTGGCAATCAAGTTTTACTTTAAAACATTGGAATTGTACTGCTGGCTTTCCCATAAAAGAAGGAAAAAAAATTGGAATTACTTATAGTTCAAAGAAGCATAAAATAAAGCTGGAAGGGACCTTAGTATTATTTAGGTCAACTCCTCACTTTTTAGAAGAGCAAACTGAGGCCCAGAAAGGTTAAGCGACTTGCCTTAAGTCACAGCTAATACTACTGCAGATTGAACTAGAATTTAGCTTTCCGACACCCATGCTAGCCTTCTTGTTTTATTTTATGGTATTAAGCTGTTATTCTTCCTTGTTAAAAAAATATTTTATTGTGGTAACAACACTTAACATGAGCTCTACCCTCTTACATTTTCAAGTGTGTAATGCGTTATTGTTGACTATACTGCTATTGCTTCTTATTGTCTCATATACACATTGTGGAGGAAATAAAAGTCCCTGATAAATTCCACAAAGGCCAGCAGGTGAAGGGGTAAGAAACAGATTGGGGCCAGGCACGGTGGCTCATGCCTGTAATCCCAGCATTTCCAGAGGCTGAGGTGGGAGGATCGCTTGAGGCCTGGAGTTAACTAACCTGGGCAACATAGCAAGACCCTGTCTTTGCCTGAGTTGTCTACTGATGGATCTCCAGCACCAAGAAAAATAACTGGCACCAGGGATGCTGAACAAATCTTTGTTAAGTGAATGAACGAATCCCAGATCCCATGAATCTGGGATAGATAGATGGCAGGAAACAGATCTAATTTGTTTTCTAAAATGCAGTGACTACCACCTTTTACTACTTGGGAAAACTGTGAAACCCAACCTCAGAAAGCAGAGCTGGACAGAGACTGAGGTGGCCTCAAAGAAGCCACCTCCGGCCTGTCAGTAAGTCCAGGAGTCACCTGATCCACAGGGGTAAATCTTCTCCTCTTGGGCACATGAAGGCTAAGTCACTTCCTTCAGGGTCAGGAGAAGCTACCAATACCATGCAAGGGATTTCCTCAGAGAGAGCAGAGAATGGAAACAGCAACCTCACAGTTGTGTCTACTGCTTTTGTACATTATCTGATTTCATTTTCCCAATGAGCTAGCCAGAGATTCTATGATTTTCATGCTGCAGAGGAGAAAACCAAGGCTCTGAGGAGTTGAGGAATTTGCTTGAGACACACAGCTGAGGAATGGGAGCTCAGAATACGACATGGGTCAGACTGACAGGTGAGCCCATTCTAGGTGTGCCTCACCTGTCCCGAGAGCCCTCCCTGTGGGACCTGTCTACCTGTGAGGCCCTCCTGGCTGCCCAGGTCCTAGCTCCACAGCCCTCCCCTCTGCCTCCCACCAAAGCCCTACCTGGATGTGGTGACGAGACAAGCGGAAAATCTCCTGCGCCATCAGCAAGGTCTTTGAGTCCATCACCAGGTAGAGCAGGTGCAGGAGGGCAAGGAAGCCTGCCCCTCTCAAGTCTGTGGCAGGATTTGCTCCTGTAACAGAAACAGAAAAGGAGCTGTGATGGCGAGCAATGCTTGAAGAAGTCCCTGTTCCCTTGAGCTTCAAGGGCTCTGTGTGGGAGTGCCCTGATACTGGCCTCTTCCCCGAGCAGGAGGAGCACGAGAAGGGCAGGTCCACTTCCTGCCACACTCCTGGGGCTGGCTCTAACACGCAGAGCAGGGGCCATAGGACCAAACAAGTGGGGACTCCAGGGTCCTGGGGGCAGTTTTCTTGTTGCTGTGACCCTCCATAGTCATTTCTCCACACAACCAGCTGAGTGATCCTTTCCAAAAAAGGCCGCACTTGTGAATCTGGGACAAGATGAAGTGATGCAGTTCTCCCTACTCCTCCTGCTAAGCACAGCCAAAAGCCTGGACAGGAATATATAAAACACACATAAGACTGAGAGGTGGAGATGATGGCAGACGGCTAGGGATCTTGAGAGCTGAGAAATGACACTGTGGCGAGTTCCTTGGATTTCTTTTTGACTCATATACCCCAACTGGGTGCCAGAGAAGGCAGCAACCCAGAAACGCCAATGGGGCAGAAAGCCCCAAGAAATGTTCTTTTCTCTAGCCACAGGGCCAGGAAAGGGTCAGCCTAGCAAGACAGAAAGCTTTAGCCAACATCTGCCCTACTCCAGCCAAACACCACAGACAAAAATTTGGCCCCAGTCCCACTCTTCCCCAGCAAATGCTGCTGGGGAGCCCAGACTTCCACCCGTGCCTGACTGTACCGAGGTGTCCCTTAGCTCCACCCCAGGAGTGTCCGAGAGGACCAAGCAGGGAGCTGGGACTTTGTCCTTCCGGGTAGTAAGGAGCACTCTCGCCCCCTCTGCAATGTCAGCGGAGGCCACGTGGCAAGAAGCCAGGCACCCCGACCCTCAGCCAGTGGTATCAGCGCAGGCCAACTGGGACACCTGGACCTCCATCCCCACCCCTCCCATTGGCACAGCGTCAGAGGAAACCTGCTAAAGCAGAAGATGTAGATAAGATCCAGAGTCTCACAACAGACTACCCAAATGTCCAGGATACGATCACATATCACCTGTTACACCAAGAACCAGGAAAATCTCAGTGGGAATGAGAAAAGACAATCCAGGGACACCAACACTGAGATGACCCACAAGTTGCAATTATCTGAGGAGGATTTTAAAGCAGCTGGGGTTGGCAGAGTAATGGCCCCCACACCCCTAAAGATGTCTGTGTCCAAATCCCCAGGACTGATGAGTATGTTACATGGCAGGCAAAGGGGATTAGGATAGCAGGTGGAATTAAGGTTGCTGAGCAGCAGGAAGGAAGACGATCCTGGATTGTCTGGTTGGGCCCAGTGTACTCAGAAGGGTCCTTAAAAGTGGAAGAGGTAGAGATGCACAGAGCCAGAGAAAGAGAAGTGGGGACGGAAGCAGGGTGAGACAGCTGCTGTTTCTGACGCTGAAGACAGAGAAATGAAGGTGGCCCCTAGAAGCTGGAAAAGGAAGGAAATGGATTCTCTCCTTGAGCCTCCAAAAAGAAATGCAGCACTGCTGACACCTTGATCTCACCCCAGTGAGACCTGTGTCACGTCTGAACCAGGAAACTGTAAGATAATAAGTAATTTGTGTTGCTTTAAACCACTAAGTTTGTGATAATTTGTTATAGCAATTACAGAAAACTACTGTAGCAGTCGTCATAAAATGCCTTTGAAAAGCCATTACGAACAAATGCACTTTGAAAAAAATGAAAACAGCCGGGCGCGGTGGCTCACGCCTGTAATCCTAGCACTCTGGGAGGTTGAGGCGGGAGGATAGCTCAAGGTCAGGAGTTTGAAACCAGCCTGAGCAAGAGTGAGACCCCTGTCTCTACTATAAATAGAAAGAAATTAATTGGCCAACTAAAAACTATATATATAGAAAAAATTAGCCGGGCATGGTGGCGCATGCCTGTAGTCCCAGCTACTCGGGAGGCTGAGGCAGGAGGATCTCTTGAGCCCAGGAGTTTGAGGTTGCTGTGAGCTAGGCTGATGCCACAGCACTCTAGCCGGGCAA
>CAUYRT010048911.1:0-15210 GCA_963574885.1 Lepilemur ruficaudatus
GCCTGTAGTCCCAGCTACTTGGGAGGCTGAGGCAGGAGGATTGCCTGAGCCCAGGAGTGTGAGGTTGCTGTGAGCTAGGCTGGAGCCACGGCACTCACTCTAGCCCGGGCAACAGAGTGAGACTCTGTCTCAAAAAAAAAAAAAGAAAAAGAAAAAGAAATTCTCCGTAGTAAAGTTTAAAGAATATTTAGCTTAAGAAGAATTTTTACTAAGTAGACGATCTGCTCCTGTACATACCCCTATAAAGCAATAGTCACAACTGTTGAGATTATCTATTAATGCTTAATGGCATGGAAGTTGAGGGTTGAGATAAATACGGGAATTTAACAAACTTTCATTCTTAAAAATGTTCAGCAACATATCACCAGTTCATGCCATACTGTTTCAATTTCAATGTCACAAAAAGCTTGTATTTATAATATATGATTGTACTGATAGAAAAGGGAATTTGCTAAGAATTATAAAACCTCACCAGTTTGAGGGTCACATGTGGTAGACAAACCTGTAACTTAGTAAACAAGGGAAACAAAACTAAGACTAGTAAACTGCTGCAGAAAGTGCACTGAAACAGGCCACTTTTTTTCAGATACTAACAACATTCTTCAAAGGTAATCGATCATGGCTTTGGGCAGCCCTCTACTGTAAACAATGCTTTTTTCTCTAGGACTGGCACATTCTATTATATGAATTTTTTTCTATCAGCAAAGCACCTGGGTGACTATAACTTCAAGCCAGGCACATTAGCTCAAATAAGTTAGTAAACTAGTGAAATTAGCAGCTTTGTATTGAAATTATTATAATTCTGCTATTATTTTCCCTCGACCATATTTAACTCAAAATATTAGACTAAACTTTGATTTATATTGCAAATAATTGAATGACCAAAGACAAATATAATAAGTTGCCTAGATCCAAAAAAATTAATGCATAACTTCAAAATAGTTACCTTGCATAAAAATCTCCTGAACCTTTTGTTCCTTTACCCAGACTTTCACTTCCTCGTGAAGTTGCGGGTTGTCCCTGAGAACTGGGTTTAGGCTGTCTATGTCGTCCTAGAATTGTAGATTAAAAGAAAGGACCATGTTATGCTCTCCTAACATTAATGTTACCGGCTTTCTCTCTTACATGTTCTAAGGACTGAAGAAAATTCTTTGATCTAAATATATGCAAAAACAAATATTAGGAAATTATAGTTCATTAGCAATTGTGTAACAAAGAGCATAAGACATTAATCCATGGTAAGATTTGATCCTTGGCAACAATGTCCTAAAGTCAAAATTTGAAATTTAGTAATGTGTTTTCTAATTGTTTAAGTATGGCTTTATTCAAGTGAGCTTTTTAAGAGTTTTACTATTAGAATATACAAACCAAATAGCATCAGGTCATCTAAGGTTGGTGGCAAAAGAATTGAGTTGACTATTTTAGTGACTTTCTCTCTCTTTCTATATATATATACATGCATGCGCACACACATATATATGAAAACACATACACACGAGTTAACAACTCCTAACATCTAAAACATCAGAGTTTGAAACTCCTAGTCCTTATTTTGTCCCGATTTAAATGTCATCAAATTCAGTTTTAGTGAAACTTATACGTGACCAGTAACTTCGCTGCTGAGTTTTATTTTTTTAAGCCAGTGTCAAAGCATCCAGGCAATTCAAATTACATTATTGACGGTATTATCCTCATAACAGGGTAGATCTAGACACAGAAACAACCGGTTTTCTCTCCTTGGAGATGTGAATCACACAGTCACATGGTTTCCCACAATCTGCTGGTCTCCCGCTGGACTCTTTGACATTGTGTTCTCTCTCTCTCAAAGCACCTCTGCTGCTCCTGCATTTGAGATCATCGGCAGGAGCCCTAGAGTAGCTGGGAAGAACAACAAAGCAGCACTGTCAATTGGCAGCTATTTTAAAAGTGGACTGGCAGATCATGGAAACCAGTGAATAAAAAGGAGCTAAATGAAGGGAATTACAACTCGTGAATAAAAATAATTTGGTAACTTGGAAAGGCCAAAAGGGGGCTTAAGTGTACAATGAAGGACCCCCTAATCAAGTAGGTCATACGTCACTCTTTTGCTCCAAAGTCTATCCAAGTAAAGCTTTTCCTTCTCATCTTATCACTGCTTGAAGGCACAACTCTATATTTTTAGAATAATATTGTGGCAAATATTCTATCTTATAATTAGTGAAAGCCAAAAGGCAGAAGGACCTTTAATAAAGTTATTAATTATATTCCCTAGAAAATACATAGAAATGCTATTTTACAACAGAAGGAAAGATCAGAATGAAAAAGTGTCATACAAAAAGTAGGAAAAAAATCTGTTATTTTGGGGAGAAAAATGTCCATTAATATGTCTTTCTTTTTGTAAAAGAACTTTCTAGTAATCCCTTTTCTCTATCCCTCTTTAAGAATACACTCTACACTTAGTTAACCTCATGATTTTAGGACTAGAAAATGTCATGAAAAGTGCTAGCAGACTCTTAATCCTTTCAATGCATATGAGCTGACAGTCTAGGCTATGACAAACAGAAACCAGAAAACTATATTCTAAGGAAAACCATTTTACCATTTTTAGACAGCTCTGGCAGCTATATGTTCTTATAAAATCTGTCTCACTTTAGCTTCCATACATACTCACATCCATATATCCATTCCATACACAGGGAGCTATAAACTGCTTTCTTTTTTCTTCTGTTTTTTTTTTTTTTTTTGAGAGTGTCTCCCTATGTCACCTGGGTAGTGTGTGTCAACCGAGCTCAAACTCTTAGGCTCAAGTGATCCTCTTGCTTCAGCCTCCCAAGTAGCTGGGACTACTAGCATGCACCACCACACCTGGCTAATTTTTACTATTTTTAGTACAGACAGGGTCTCACTCTTGCTCAGCCTGGTCTCAAACTCCTGAGCTCAAGTGATCCTCCCACTTGGGCCGCCCAGAGTGCTAGGATTACAGGTGTGAGCCACCTTGCCCGGCCTATAAACCTCTTTCAAAGCAGTATTGCCAACACCTCACAGATAGGTACAGTCTATAAATCAGTTGCCTATGTTGAAATTTTACAGTTTATATTTGTATTTGGATACAAAATACAAAAATTTGTATTGGGATACAAAATTTATTTATTCAACACTTACCTATATTTTATTTATTCAATAGGTTAAAATAATAGGCCATGTTTCCAAGATCATTAAGCAACATATAAATATCTTCCCAACAATAAACCCTTAATTTTCTAAAAGAAAAAGCATATCAATAAAAACTGATCATGAGTTCCTTTTACTGGTACGACCTTTTTACATAAGTACAAATTTTTGTTTGAACTTCTTATCAATTTCTTCATCTATAAAGCAGAGTTACTAATATCTGCCTATTTTTATCTTAATATTTTTATAAAATTTTTTCTTAAGTACTGAAATTAGGTTTTTTAAAACATCCACTTCTGACTTGGGAGGCTGAGGCAGAAGGATTGCTTGAGCCCAGGAGTTTGAGGTTGCTGTGAGCTAGGCTGACGCCACGGCACTCACTCTAGCCCTGGCAATAGAGTGAGACTCTGTCTCAAAAAAAAAAATCAGAAAGAAAAAAAGATCAAAATTAAGTGCCACATTTATTAGCAATGGAAGTGCTCTTATGAACATGCTCTCTTTGCCTCACTCAATGCATGAGAAAATAAAGGCACCAAATTCTGGGGGGGAAAAAAAAATCCACTTCTGAATTACCATAGTACTAAATGACATGACTTAGTTAATTAAAACCCACCACAAACATCCCAAAATACTGCCTGATTAATGATAGGCATTGCTGTTGCTGAATTAATTCTCCCCTTCCTCTATGTGTAGGGCTTTGGAAGTTATAGGGATTTCTGTTATATCATCATTCCTATTTTAAAGAGGCTCACTAAAGGTTAAATGAGCCAATCTTGTAACAGAACCAAATAAAGATCTTTTTTCTGTTTATTGACTTGAACAATTTTTTGAAGGTGCTAAATATCAGATTAAGGCAATAAGTTTGACTTAGAAAACAAATTAAAGATCTGCAATTAGAAACTATGAATATTCGCTACCTTTCACAGAATTTAAAAGGACTTAAACTATATCTTGAGCTTGCATGAGATTAAAACATCTTTTAACTGCACAGTACTTTACTTTTCATACTTTAAAGACAGGAACGGTAAGTAGTTACCCATATACAGTTTTTATCTTGAATAGCTAGGTTTTTTAATTTTCCAAAAACAAGTCACTCAGATAAGTGAAGGAATGGCACCATCTAAGAACCTCTCCTCCTCCATAAACTACATCCTATTTGAATTGCTAGTTATAACCTCCAGCAAATGAAAAATGGAAAAATTCAATTCAGCATGATTTGCTTTATAAGAAACTTACATAGAAAAAGAAAAAAAGTTCAAAAAAATGCCTTAAGGCCGGGCACAGTGGCTCATGCCTGTAATCCTAGCACTCTGGAAGGCTGAGGCGGGTGGACTGCTCGAGGTCAGGAGTTCAAAACCAGCCTGAGCAATAGTGAGACCCTGTCTCTACTATAAATAGAAAGAAATTAATTGGCCAACTAAAGATATATACAGAAAAAATGAGCCGGGCATGGTGGCACATGCTTGTAGTCCCTGCTACTCCGGAGGCTGAGGCAGAAGGATTGCTTGAGCCCAGGAGTTTGAGGTTGCTGTGAGCTAGGCTGACGCCATGGCACTCTAGCCACGGCAACAGAGTGAGACTCTGTGTCAAAAAAAAAAAAAGGAAAAAATGCCTTAAAGGAGGTTGTGGACTATATTGTTCACTTGTGCATTATTCTTCATTGTGCAAAGACACATTACCTCTAATTGAACATTAGGGAGGTGCCTTAATAACACATAAAAATAGTTAACATGATTGTGCATTTTTTATGGCAGAAACTGTTCTGGGTGCTTTTGATAGAGTATTAATTTTATAACAACTTTGTGGGCTGAAATTATTATACCTTTTTTACATATTATGTCCACACAGGTCCATGCTTATAATCAGGAAGTGATAAAGAGAGCTGGTATTTGAACCTAGTTCTATGACTCAGAGCTCAGGATCTTTTCCCCTCTATTTCTCAGATGAGCACAACCAAAAGGAATGAACAATAGACTGCTTACTACCCTTGCCTTTCAAAATCTGACACACTTCTTTACATTATACGTAAGAGGTGAAAGGTTTGTCTTATAAAGTCCAGATGAGTCAAAAGCAAAGAACTGAATGACAATGAGTGCAAGGTATCTTTCTAAAACTTCTACTGGTTATGTGAAATTCCACATATACCAAATGTCAAACACTCATCAAAGAGGGGAGACATGGGGTGGTAAATTCATGCAATCTCATAATTAGAAAGCATAAAAGAGAAAGTACTGTAATCCTAGCACTCTGGGAGGCCAAGGTGGGAGGATTGTTTGAAGTCAGGAGTTTGAACAAGAGCAATATCCTGTTCTCTACTAAAAGCAGAAAAAATTAGCCAGGCATGGTTGTGCATGCCCGTAGTCTCAGCTACTCTGGAGGCTGCAGCAGGGAGGATGGCTTGAGCCCAGGAGTTGGAGGTTGCAGTAAGGTATGATGACTCCACTGCACTCTAGCTTGGGCGACAGAGCCAGGCTCTGTTGTCTCACCAAAAAAGAAAAAGAAAAAAAGCCTAAAAGAGAAGAAAGTCACTTTGGTGATATGCCTTAGTCATGATCTTCTAATGCTGTTTTTTCTAGATTAACACTGCCTTGAATTACTATCCGGATGATCAAAATACAGATTTTTTTGTGATTGTACAGAAGAATATGAAGTTAAAATCAGGCTGGAATCTGTTATTTTTTTTGGCAGTAAGACTGTGGTATTAACCTAATTTTAAGTGATTCCATATGTCCTAGTTAATTGAAAGGAAAATACCAATTAAGTAGTATAAAATACAAGATCAAAACATTAAAATATTCAGAAATGACTGGCAGAATCAATAATAGCAATATCATGAAAGTGTTGAAAACATATGTAACATATTTCCTAAGATAATAAAATAGTGATTTATCTTACCGTAAGAGTGCTCCCTACTAATTCAAGAAATATATTCTTTAAGTCACGAACACTCTTATTTGACTACTGAGAGAAGAGTCAGCAAAGGCATGAATTAGGTAATAATGTATCAGTGGTTAGTTGCTATCTAGGTGACTGAGCTGATTGGCTTAATAATTATACAAGATTTGCTTTAAAGTCCCAACTGATGACTAGAGTAGCACTTTGGTTTTAGGATATGAGAAATATCACAAAACTGGAGCAAGTTTCTCTCCTTTTGGACAATTTCTGATAGGGAATGACCTAATGCTCACTTTCGAATTGATACTGATTTGTAGCTTAGTAAATGGAATAATTTCTTCCCCTGCAATAAAACCCTTGATCCTTGTGGTGACATCTAGCAAACTTCTTAATAAGTTACATAAATTCCCTCATAAAAACCATCTTTGATTGTATTTTACAAGAGTTACCATAAAAGCAATTATTTGTATCTTGAATGGCAGGTTAGGTGATGGAACATGTTTTGCCATATCAGTTTCACTAATCATAACTTAAATTCATGGTTTAGTGAAACTACAAATGAATGCTTATCTTTAGACCACTGGGTTTGCTGGCCACAGTTAAAAACATGAATGTTAAAACACACAGGGTCAAGAGTGGTATCAACTGCCGGGCGTGGTGGCTCAAGCTTGTAATCCTAGCACTCTGGGAGGCCAAGGAGGGCGGATCGCTCAAGGTCAGGAGTTCAAAACCAGCCTGAGCAAGAGCAAGACCCCGTCTCTATTAATAATAGAAAAAAATTAATTGGCCAACTAAATATATATAGAAAAAATTAGCCGGGCATGGTGGTGCATGCCTGTAGTCCCAGCTACTTGGGAGGCTGAGGCAGAAGGATGGCTTGAGCCCAGGAGTTTGAGGTTGCTGTGAGCCAGGCTGACGCCACAGCACTCTAGCCCAGGCAACACAGTGAGACTCTGTCTCAAAAAAAAAAAAAAAAAAAAAAAAGAGTGGTATCAATTACTATCATATGAAGTCTTACATAACTTATATAATAATCCATTTTGTTAATAAGGATTTGCTGGGACAAGAAACCAGCAAAGTTTGAGAGCTGCTACAGAGGTTGCAGTTTAACTAAACGCAGGTACCACTGAGGGCTTTTGGACAGTTTCATGATTCAAAATAAGGGTCAGCAAACATTTTTTTGTAAAGGGCTAGACAGTAAATATGTCAGGCTTTGGGGGCCATATCATTTCTGTCACAACTATTCAACTCTGCAATTGTAGCAGAAAAGCAGCTAAAAAGAAAAATACCATAAATAAGACATAAATGAATGAGCTTGGCTATGTTCTATTAATATTTATATATTAATATGAGCACTCTATGAAATTTGAGTTTCACAGAATGTTCAGGAGTCATGGCATCATTCTTCTTTTAATTTTTTTCAACCATTTAAAAATGTAGCACTTACAAAAACAGGAGACAGGCTGGATTTGGCCTGTGGGTATAGTTTGTCTACCCCTCATTAAAAACAACAAAACAACCAGTATAAAGCAAGATTAAAAACTTTTATATCAATATCAAATGTGTTTAATATCAAATGCAATTTAAAATACACTAATGCAATTTGATCAGATTGACTATAAACTCTTACTCCCATAAATGCCTGAATTATATATAATCATGAGCACAGGAAAGTAAGTCAATACCAAATCCTTTTCATTAGTAATCAAAGAAAAAAAATCTTAAGGTAAAAACTGAAAACTTTCACAAGTAAATTGAGTTTTTCTGATTCGTTCCTGGACAATGTTTAGCGTTCCAAATATAACTTCATAATGTACTTCATTTTAGTGTAGGTAATTAGGAAAAATTATCTACTTTGAATGAGATTTATTCCTCTACGTCAATTACAATTATTACCTTCAGAAGTTGGTACCATTGACTCCTTTGGACTGCATAGTAAGGTAAAATGAGTACATACATTGAAAAATAAGGGATACTATAAAGATACTCTTCTAATGTTAATTCGTGTTTCATCTATCTGATTTATTAGGGACCCCAGAGATTAATCTTTTAACCCCTCTCTCTATATAAATACATCTTTTCTTAAAGACAAATCAAGATAAAATGAAATCTGTGTATATATAATTCCGTTATTCCTGATTGACTGTGGTTAATTCATAAGTCTAGAATTCAGAATACGATTTAAACCAACTTGATGAAACTTCTATCTTTTAAGAACACTTTACACATGAAGATTCAGATGGCGGGAGGGAGGGAACAGGTTAACAATTTGTATTACACCCCTAATTCTTTTCCCACTCACATAATCAAGGAGATAATATGAAATAGGCTCAATCTTTTCTGAACTATTTATATTCTAAAGTCCCATGAGAAAAATTTAATTTCTTAATAGAGATGATGTAAATATTCAAAATATCAAAAATCTATTTTCATATAATATTATTAATGGAAATAGTTCTGGAAATAGGAGTGATATTGAGAGACTCTGAATGACATTTAGGTGTTATTTTTTATTGGCGGAAAAAGGATTGTCATACCGGGGAAAACAGCAAACACCAAACATTTTAATCTTTTGTAATTCTTAAATATATGCTTTCAAATAATATTCCTATATTAGAGTTTTATTTTTATGTAGAAACAAAAAACAAAGTGATGAATGACTTTGATTACACACTAATTTAAATAAAGCAATTTGATATACACATTTACAAAATCCCTGGTTGGGTGCTAAGATTGATAACTGAGTCTATTTTTAAAAGATAATTTAGGCAGTGGCAGTGGCTCACACCTGTAATCCTAGCACTCTGGGAGGCCAAGGCAGGAGGATCACTTGAGCTCAGGAGCTTGAGACCAGCCTGAGCAAGAGTGAGACCCTGTCTGTACTAAAAATAGTAAAAATTAGCCAGGTGTGGTGGTGCATGCTGGTAGTCCCAGCTACTTGGGAGGCTGAGGCAAGAGGATATCTTGAGCCCAAAAGTTTCAGGTTGCTGTGAGCTAGGCTGACGTGCCACGGCACTGCAGCCAGGGCGACAGAGTGAAACTCTGTCTCAAAAAAAAAAGGTAATTTAACTATCTCTGTACGGAGAGATTAAATCAATGATACCATTCATACTACATCTTAAGGAACAACAGATACTCATTTTAACAACTGGGGTGCAGTGTTGGAAAGAGGAGAGAGCCACAATAGGCAGACAAATATACAATAATTCTTAACTTCTCCACTTGCCCCAAGTGCTGATTACATGACACTCTGAAAGAGAAAATGATTAGGTTTGACTGAGGAGGAACAAAGTGTTGCCATATAGTCATGAAATTGTCTCCACATGCTACTGGGAGAAATGAGCTTGTCTCCTATATAAGGTTAATGCTATGTTATTTCTAAAATATTTTGGACATAATTCTGAAATGGTATTGTCAACTATAGTGTCCTGATTATTCACAACACATAATAAACCTAAAATTTCCAAATTTATTATTGTTACAATTTTAAGTTTTAGACACTTAAATTTTTAAATTGTTATAACTTTTAAGAAATTGCTTGATTCTGTGTTTCTAAACCAAACATTAATATTTTAGAGTTAAGTGGGTTGGACACGGTATTTCCACACGAAAAGAGAAAAGTTATGCACACGAGTCAGAATTAAGCTAGTTTAAGTGTAGGACTCACTCAACCCTGATCCCTAATTTCTGTGATTACTTTGATTTTCTAAATAAGATGGGGAAATAGCCAGTTCAGACAACAAAACTGACTTCAATGGCAATTAAGCCTAGCTTTATACAAAGCAAGTTTTAGAAGCAATGCCTTGTTGCAAATGGCCTGGGTGGGCTTAGGAAGTTCTTGCCAAACACAAAGGCTATAGAAATCAAGGAGCAAGGCTGAGGTCCGCAGGGAACACAGAGGTTGTAGGGCCTATGATATGGATTGCAAGCATGTAAAAAAGGAAATAGTCTATCTCCTTTACTTAAGAAGTTATTCTTATATTGCTTCTTCTGAAGTCTTTTTGTCAAAGTCTTCTCAGTACATTACTATAAAATGAAGACATCCATCGAGCATGCTAGAATACATGCTCCTTTCCAAACTTGTCACAATTAAAATAACCACTGATCTTTCTAAATTGCCATATCTCATGGCTCCTAATTTCAGAAAAGGAATTTTATGAAGCACATGAATGTCAAAAAATTTTAAAAATTGTATTTGGCCCTTTACAATGATAACATAATTTACCTTTATCTATATAAAAAAAATGAGAAACTGATATTGGTAATTCATTTCAGAGAATTAGTGTAGCTAAAACCTGTAGATTAATCCCAGAATATTAACTACTATGAAGAAAAAAACTTCATAACCCTGAAAAAAAATCTACCATGGTAACCCAACTGGTGACTATAAATCCAGATATTTCAGGAATCTCTCCCTGGAACTTCCATTAAGCATTACTTGCCATTATTTGTATCATTAATTACTAAAGAGGAAGTGGTTAAGCTTAAGAGAAGTATACATGATGAAAAATTACTAAATTGGTACAAAGTTTCTAAATTTAAAGTCTTAAGATTTATTTCATAAATTATGGTTCCATGGTATTTCTATGGACTCATGATTTCCCAAATTAAAATACAATAACATGAAATAATATCCCCATATCATTTTCATTATTTTGTATTTATAAATTAAGCATTAAATGAATTTCAATGTTAATTTTCTGCTTACTTCTTAAATTTTTCCTCTGTTCCAATATTTGCCAAATCACAATTCTTAGGAACTCAAATGTTACTGTAAACTTCATTTAATGTGGAAAAGGGTCAAACTACACAATGCTCTCTACTTCTACTGAACATTTTACATTATTCTATTAGCAAATTTTAACATTCTGATCTGGAAAAATGACTGACCTGAAGGCTTTCAGAAAATTGTCAATACAAAACCAAACAAACACACTGTATATTTAATGAAATCCCAATAAGAAAAGGTTGCCAAATTTAGTTAATTATTTATCATTAAAAACATATCCTATTAACCCGTATAGACTAAATATGCTCAACTGAGCACCATTGTTTTCAAACTCTTCATAGCATATTAACTCATTCCATCTATTTCTCTAGGAATAAGAGAGTATAGTTATTTTCACTCTTACAAAAACACTGTCTGTAATATTAACCCTGATAAAACTGACTCAGTAAATAAAAAACCAAATTTTAGACTTCATGTCAAACAAAAGGACAAATTTCAAATCACAATAAAATTAAAACATACCAGGCAAACAAAGTAGATTCAATGATAAAAATAAGGGTATTTTAAAATAATTTTCTATCACTATTGGTCAGAATTTATATCCTGGAATTAAATATTTCTCCAAAGGAAATCTACTTTAAAAACACTATTTTGGCTCAAAAGATTACAAGTAGAATCACAAAAACATTCTTTTTCTTCATTATTTTTCCAACTAGAAAGATTAACATTTAACAAGTATTACTTTCCTAAATCATAATCAAGATCAGAGCCTCCTCTTCAGAGTTCCTTCAGGAGTATCTACTATATAACAGACAGTACTAAACATTTTATTATACATTCATTATAGCAGTTAATTCTCAAAACAACCTTATGATGCAAGTATTGTTATCACCAGTTTGCAGATGAGAACACTGAGGCATAGACAGATCAGATTTTGCCCAGGGTTACACAGGTTTTTAATAGTGATGTAAGGATTTTAACAAAGGCAGGCAGACTGACTTGAACTTCAAACTTTTAATTGCCACAATATACTATGTACTTCCTATAATAAAAATACCTTTTTGTCTTTGCAACTTTCCAATCCATAAGTGGATATATCTACACAGAGATATAATCTTATAATTTTGACATATAAAAAAATATATATGCAAGATACAGTTACTGTAGCTAACTGAATTATAAATAATCTTTTACTTTGCTATACTTTTAAGTATTTTCTGAAACTCCATTTTGCGATGACCATGTATTGTTTTCACAATGAGAAAAAAAATTTAACTTTAAAATAAAAGGACTAATGCACATTTATTTATATTAATACTCACTTCCTTTGGTATAAAGTTCCATCGTTAGAAATGAAGTTTCAATAAAAATTTTAATACAATCTGATAGTTAAACACAATCAGCACATTCCATAGAAACTTAACTAGTTGAGAAATTTTTGGCCAGATGTGGTGGCTCCTGCCTGTAATCCCAGCACTTTGGAAGGCCCAGGTGGGAGGATCACTTGAGGCCAGGAGTTCAAGACCAGCCTCAGCAATGCGGCAAAACTCAGTCTCTACAGAAGATAGAAGAATTAGCCAGGCGTGGTGGTACATGCCTGTAATCCTAGCTACTTGGGAGGCTGAGGCAGGAGGATCACCTGAGCCCAGGAGTTCAAGGCTATAATCACACATGCACTACAGCCTGGGTGACAGATTGAGACTTGTCTCAAAAAAAAAATTGTTGATAATGATAATGACTTGGAAATATTCTTTGCACTACTTTAACACTCTCATAATAAATCCCTTAGTTAATTTTATGAAAATAACTAAAGATAAAAATCTTTTCACACGTTCAATACTTAATTATTTAGAGTTACTAAAAAGAGTCAAAGGCTTACAAAAAGAATTACTTAATGTAATTCTATTAATGTGACATTGACTATACCAGGCAAGTCAAATAAACTTCTTAAAAAACCTCTATAATCATAAAAACAATTTTAATTCTGTAATACATTTTTATAAATATTGTTACAAAATTCAAATTTAACTGAGCTAGAAGAAATATATTTTCTTCACTGATTTACAGATTGTGGTGAAGAAACATTTTAGCATGTATTTTTTTTTTTTTTTTTTTTTTAGAGACAGGGTCTCACTATTTTGGCCAGGCCGGTCTCCAACTCCTGGCCTCAAGCTATCCTCCCATCTTGGCTTTCCAAAGGGCTGGGATTACAAGCATAAACCACCATGCCGGGCCATTAGCTGTATTTGATGACAAACTTTCTAGGAAAGAAAATTAATAAGAAAATATGGGCCGGGTGTGGCAACTCACACCTATAATCCTAGAACTCAGGTTTTTTTTCTTTTACAAAGGGTCTCTCTCTGATGCCTGGCTTAGAGTGCAGTGACATCATCACAGCTCACTGCAACCTCAAACTCCTGGGATCAAGTGATCCTCCTGCCTCAGCCTCCTGAGGAGCTGGGAATACAGGTGTGAGTACCTGAAATGCCTTATTTTTATAAAGTATTTTGCCAATATAAAAATTTAAGAAAAGCAACGTGGTAAATACAAAACCAAAATTCAATCAATGCCCAATTTTTCACCTAAAGATTACTTATCTATTCAAGAGTAAGCATATTTGTCAGTGTAAATAAAAAATTTTTTACTGACCCAAGAAGCACTTCCACAAAGACTAATCTCATTTAATCCTAACAATGCCTCTATTAGATATTATCTTCATTTTACAGATAAGGAAACATACTATAAGGTACTTAGGTAATTTCCCCAAAATCACAGAGCTAAAAGGCAAATTAGCAAGGATCTAATGACAAGGGCCATCCCATATATCCTTTTCCCATCCATATACCTGCATAATAAAAATTTTGAATACTTTCTGCTCGGTTTTCGATAATCTATCTATGACATTAGTAACATGATCACATAAATGGAAAGAAAGCCCAATTTACCAAATTATTTTACTGTTATTTTTTAAAAACAAAACAGAAAATGATGTTTACTAAATTAATATCACTTTATAGGAATATGGTATTCCAAGACTGAAATTGGATATCATAAACAACAAAAGACTCCAAAATTTATCAAATATAACTTGCCAAAACCCAAAAGAATAATTTTGGAATGGGATATACTATACTAATATACATGTTTTTATTATATCAAATCACAACAAAAATAACTACATATCTTGCTTTATCTGTTCAGTTATACCAAGGTTAAATTAAAAGCTACTGACTAGATTGTTTTAATTATATTAATTAAAAATAACTACAAACAACAGGGTTTCTTAGCTAATCTCTCACCTGAAACTAACCTTTCATAAAAATATTCTCTAGAAGAAACTTCATCCAGACCACTAATATATTAACCAGACCTGCATTTTAACAACTTGCTGAATGTCACTGGTATAAGAATTACCAGAGAATAAAAAATCAGATAAATTAAGAAAAATTTTTTAAATTATTGAACTCCAGAAGTCCAGAGAAGAAAATTAAAGAAAAATTTTAAAACTATATGAAGAAAACTGTGTTTCCTTCTAAAGCTACATGTTAATATTCTTTGTAATAATCTTTTTTTTCACTAGTAGTTCTGAACTTTTTATGGCAGTTCAAAAATCTGCAAGGCAATTTTTCTTTCAAGATATTTATCAGCATAGCTTTTATTATCTCACCTGCTTACAGCATCTGCCAACCACAATTCACTGAATGCAGCTTCCACAAAGTTACAACTGAACAAACTCAGGGAGGCCTGGAAACTGTTTAATGTTTTCCAAAGCAGTAGCTGAAAATATTCTTTCAGCACAACCCAAGTTAAAAAAAAAAAAATCCCTGGGGTAGGGTAGGGGACAGGGAGTCCAACCTAAGATATAGACACACACACACACACACACACACACACAGACACACAATTATGTCAATGAATACTCTGATTCATATAGAATGAATATGAATCAGAGTAGTCATGTAGTCTATTCAGACAGAATGGCAACATTCATTTTAAAAATTATTTAAAAATATAAAATACAATAGAATAATTTCTAAATTAATACCACATCACTGATTTTTTGGACTAATCTTTCATTTTTCCCATAGAATGCTATGAAAAGGATAAACCTATAAACTTGAACTATTGTACCATACTCCTCTTTTCTTAGAAAGACCTAATACAATTCAGTGCAAACTGGAACAATGAGTAGGTCCTATGACTTGATACCAAGTCAGTTACTCTTTCATGATACTTATTTAAGTCTATCTGTTCTCTTCATTAGGGTCTATGTAGAACAAATACAAAAATATAGGTTGAGGCCGGGCGCGGTGGCTCACGCCTGTAATCCTAGCACTCTGGGAGGCCGAGGCGGGTGGATAGCTCAAGGTCAGGAGTTCAAGACCAGCCTGAGCAAGAGCGAGACCCCGTCTCTACTATAAATAGAAAGAAATTAA